>CM057462.1:0-5000 GCA_030035585.1 Dugong dugon
CCCTAACCCTAACCCTAACCCTAACCCTAACCCTAACCCTAACCCTAACCCTAACCCTAACCCTAACCCTAACCCTAACCCTAACCCTAACCCTAACCCTAACCCTAACCCTAACCCTAACCCTAACCCTAACCCTAACCCTAACCCTAACCCTAACCCTAACCCTAACCCTAACCCTAACCCTAACCCTAACCCTAACCCTAACCCTAACCCTAACCCTAACCCTAACCCTAACCCTAACCCTAACCCTAACCCTAACCCTAACCCTAACCCTAACCCTAACCCTAACCCTAACCCTAACCCTAACCCTAACCCTAACCCTAACCCTAACCCTAACCCTAACCCTAACCCTAACCCTAACCCTAACCCTAACCCTAACCCTAACCCTAACCCTAACCCTAACCCTATACCCTAACCCTAACCCTAACCCTAACCCTAACCCTAACCCTAACCCTAACCCTAACCCTAACCCTAACCCTAACCCTAACCCTAACCCTAACCCTAACCCTAACCCTAACCCTAACCCTAACCCTAACCCTAACCCTAACCCTAACCCTAACCCTAACCCTAACCCTAACCCTAACCCTAACCCTAACCCTAACCCTAACCCTAACCCTAACCCTAACCCTAACCCTAACCCTAACCCTAACCCTAACCCTAACCCTAACCCTAACCCTAACCCTAACCCTAACCCTAACCCTAACCCTAACCCTAACCCTAACCCTAACCCTAACCCTAACCCTAACCCTAACCCTAACCCTAACCCTAACCCTAACCCTAACCCTAACCCTAACCCTAACCCTAACCCTAACCCTAACCCTAACCCTAACCCTAACCCTAACCCTAACCCTAACCCTAACCCTAACCCTAACCCTAACCCTAACCCTAACCCTAACCCTAACCCTAACCCTAACCCTAACCCTAACCCTAACCCTAACCCTAACCCTAACCCTAACCCTAACCCTAACCCTAACCCTAACCCTAACCCTAACCCTAACCCTAACCCTAACCCTAACCCTAACCCTAACCCTAACCCTAACCCTAACCCTAACCCTAACCCTAACCCTAACCCTAACCCTAACCCTAACCCTAACCCTAACCCTAACCCTAACCCTAACCCTAACCCTAACCCTAACCCTAACCCTAACCCTAACCCTAACCCTAACCCTAACCCTAACCCTAACCCTAACCCTAACCCTAACCCTAACCCTAACCCTAACCCTAACCCTAACCCTAACCCTAACCCTAACCCTAACCCTAACCCTAACCCTAACCCTAACCCTAACCCTAACCCTAACCCTAACCCTAACCCTAACCCTAACCCTAACCCTAACCCTAACCCTAACCCTAACCCTAACCCTAACCCTAACCCTAACCCTAACCCTAACCCTAACCCTAACCCTAACCCTAACCCTAACCCTAACCCTAACCCTAACCCTAACCCTAACCCTAACCCTAACCCTAACCCTAACCCTAACCCTAACCCTAACCCTAACCCTAACCCTAACCCTAACCCTAACCCTAACCCTAACCCTAACCCTAACCCTAACCCTAACCCTAACCCTAACCCTAACCCTAACCCTAACCCTAACCCTAACCCTAACCCTAACCCTAACCCTAACCCTAACCCTAACCCTAACCCTAACCCTAACCCTAACCCTAACCCTAACCCTAACCCTAACCCTAACCCTAACCCTAACCCTAACCCTAACCCTAACCCTAACCCTAACCCTAACCCTAACCCTAACCCTAACCCTAACCCTAACCCTAACCCTAACCCTAACCCTAACCCTAACCCTAACCCTAACCCTAACCCTAACCCTAACCCTAACCCTAACCCTAACCCTAACCCTAACCCTAACCCTAACCCTAACCCTAACCCTAACCCTAACCCTAACCCTAACCCTAACCCTAACCCTAACCCTAACCCTAACCCTAACCCTAACCCTAACCCTAACCCTAACCCTAACCCTAACCCTAACCCTAACCCTAACCCTAACCCTAACCCTAACCCTAACCCTAACCCTAACCCTAACCCTAACCCTAACCCTAACCCTAACCCTAACCCTAACCCTAACCCTAACCCTAACCCTAACCCTAACCCTAACCCTAACCCTAACCCTAACCCTAACCCTAACCCTAACCCTAACCCTAACCCTAACCCTAACCCTAACCCTAACCCTAACCCTAACCCTAACCCTAACCCTAACCCTAACCCTAACCCTAACCCTAACCCTAACCCTAACCCTAACCCTAACCCTAACCCTAACCCTAACCCTAACCCTAACCCTAACCCTAACCCTAACCCTAACCCTAACCCTAACCCTAACCCTAACCCTAACCCTAACCCTAACCCTAACCCTAACCCTAACCCTAACCCTAACCCTAACCCTAACCCTAACCCTAACCCTAACCCTAACCCTAACCCTAACCCTAACCCTAACCCTAACCCTAACCCTAACCCTAACCCTAACCCTAACCCTAACCCTAACCCTAACCCTAACCCTAACCCTAACCCTAACCCTAACCCTAACCCTAACCCTAACCCTAACCCTAACCCTAACCCTAACCCTAACCCTAACCCTAACCCTAACCCTAACCCTAACCCTAACCCTAACCCTAACCCTAACCCTAACCCTAACCCTAACCCTAACCCTAACCCTAACCCTAACCCTAACCCTAACCCTAACCCTAACCCTAACTAACCCTAACCCTAACCCTAACCCTAACCCTAACCCTAACCCTAACCCTAACCCTAACCCTAACCCTAACCCTAACCCTAACCCTAACCCTAACCCTAACCCTAACCCTAACCCTAACCCTAACCCTAACCCTAACCCTAACCCTAACCTAACCCTAACCCTAACCCTAACCCTAACCCTAACCCTAACCCTAACCCTAACCCTAACCCTAACCCTAACCCTAACCCTAACCCTAACCCTAACCCTAACCCTAACCCTAACCCTAACCCTAACCCTAACCCTAACCCTAACCCTAACCCTAACCCTAACCCTAACCCTAACCCTAACCCTAACCCTAACCCTAACCCTAACCCTAACCCTAACCCTAACCCTAACCCTAACCCTAACCCTAACCCTAACCCTAACCCTAACCCTAACCCTAACCCTAACCCTAACCCTAACCCTAACCCTAACCCTAACCCTAACCCTAACCCTAACCCTAACCCTAACCCTAACCCTAACCCTAACCCTAACCCTAACCCTAACCCTAACCCTAACCCTAACCCTAACCCTAACCCTAACCCTAACCCTAACCCTAACCCTAACCCTAACCCTAACCCTAACCCTAACCCTAACCCTAACCCTAACCCTAACCCTAACCCTAACCCTAACCCTAACCCTAACCCTAACCCTAACCCTAACCCTAACCCTAACCCTAACCCTAACCCTAACCCTAACCCTAACCCTAACCCTAACCCTAACCCTAACCCTAACCCTAACCCTAACCCTAACCCTAACCCTAACCCTAACCCTAACCCTAACCCTAACCCTAACCCTAACCCTAACCCTAACCCTAACCCTAACCCTAACCCTAACCCTAACCCTAACCCTAACCCTAACCCTAACCCTAACCCTAACCCTAACCCTAACCCTAACCCTAACCCTAACCCTAACCCTAACCCTAACCCTAACCCTAACCCTAACCCTAACCCTAACCCTAACCCTAACCCTAACCCTAACCCTAACCCTAACCCTAACCCTAACCCTAACCCTAACCCTAACCCTAACCCTAACCCTAACCCTAACCCTAACCCTAACCCTAACCCTAACCCTAACCCTAACCCTAACCCTAACCCTAACCCTAACCCTAACCCTAACCCTAACCCTAACCCTAACCCTAACCCTAACCCTAACCCTAACCCTAACCCTAACCCTAACCCTAACCCTAACCCTAACCCTAACCCTAACCCTAACCCTAACCCTAACCCTAACCCTAACCCTAACCCTAACCCTAACCCTAACCCTAACCCTAACCCTAACCCTAACCCTAACCCTAACCCTAACCCTAACCCTAACCCTAACCCTAACCCTAACCCTAACCCTAACCCTAACCCTAACCCTAACCCTAACCCTAACCCTAACCCTAACCCTAACCCTAACCCTAACCCTAACCCTAACCCTAACCCTAACCCTAACCCTAACCCTAACCCTAACCCTAACCCTAACCCTAACCCTAACCCTAACCCTAACCCTAACCCTAACCCTAACCCTAACCCTAACCCTAACCCTAACCCTAACCCTAACCCTAACCCTAACCCTAACCCTAACCCTAACCCTAACCCTAACCCTAACCCTAACCCTAACCCTAACCCTAACCCTAACCCTAACCCTAACCCTAACCCTAACCCTAACCCTAACCCTAACCCTAACCCTAACCCTAACCCTAACCCTAACCCTAACCCTAACCCTAACCCTAACCCTAACCCTAACCCTAACCCTAACCCTAACCCTAACCCTAACCCTAACCCTAACCCTAACCCTAACCCTAACCCTAACCCTAACCCTAACCCTAACCCTAACCCTAACCCTAACCCTAACCCTAACCCTAACCCTAACCCTAACCCTAACCCTAACCCTAACCCTAACCCTAACCCTAACCCTAACCCTAACCCTAACCCTAACCCTAACCCTAACCCTAACCCTAACCCTAACCCTAACCCTAACCCTAACCCTAACCCTAACCCTAACCCTAACCCTAACCCTAACCCTAACCCTAACCCTAACCCTAACCCTAACCCTAACCCTAACCCTAACCCTAACCCTAACCCTAACCCTAACCCTAACCCTAACCCTAACCCTAACCCTAACCCTAACCCTAACCCTAACCCTAACCCTAACCCTAACCCTAACCCTAACCCTAACCCTAACCCTAACCCTAACCCTAACCCTAACCCTAACCCTAACCCTAACCCTAACCCTAACCCTAACCCTAACCCTAACCCTAACCCTAACCCTAACCCTAACCCTAACCCTAACCCT